>CM054182.1:30205000-30240000 GCA_028829895.1 Sinotaia quadrata
CACTCTTATAATTCCATTTCTTGAAAAGTTAGTATGAAACACATAGAATTTCCCCTATCCCACAGGTGTGAGTTGTGGATGGCTGACTGACCAACGTGTAAGAGGAGACCAATAGTTCAATAAATTTGAATTGATATTTTGATACTGACAATTATTCCTGTCTATGGCTTTGAGAGAGTGGTTGTGGTCGATGTTACACGTTGTATCGTTTGTGCTGTCTACACTTCACCCTTACCAATTTGCAATTGCACATGAAAACTCGTCAGCAATATGTATCCTACATGCAAAATAAAAGTCGAGCCAAATAACAATCATTGGTATTATGTGTGTGGATTTGGTGTAACATCTATGTAAGTCCTTCGTGGGGTCGTCTAGCCACCAAACCTTTTCTTCGGCAGTGACAAATATGTTGAATTCGCTCACATTCAATCAATTTATAATGTCTGGAGTTCATCGCTTCTTAAGTTAAAGTGTAGAAAAGGGAGATTATACATTTCAATTAGAATATTTCTTTTGACGGAAATGGGTGAAATAAGAATGGGTAATATTTTATTTCAACTGCCATAGATCTCATTATAGGACTTTGTTTAACATGTGTCATACTTTAAATTCCCATATAATTCCTGTAACATATTATATAATTTTCATCCTGCAACACAACTAACCGACAACGTTCTTCTGGATGGTCTGTGGTATTCTTCAAGTAGCTGGTTCCACATAAATCAATGTCACACTTAAGATCCACGATACATGAATCTAAATACAGCAAAACAGAAAACGAATTGGAATGCAGTTATTATCATGTCCGTGAATGTATCCAGCGTTGTCATCAAACTTATATATAAGACTATTAAACGTAGATATTATCCGAATATAAGTTCATGGATATTGATGTCATGTAATTTATTTGATTGTTATTTTCCTATGTATATTTCATTGTTCATTTAATAAAAGTATTGTTAAATTTATTGATTTCGTATGAATATTGATAATCTTATGTTGGAGAAGAACGTTTGTGAATGGGGGAGATCACTAACTACAGATTTAAGATTGATTTTTCTTCTCCTTTTGTAAGAAATTATCCACTCATGAAAACATTATGTTACTGTAAATGTTTTATGTTGTGGATAATGACAGTTTCAAAAATACCATCATAAGGAATGCCCAAGGTCGATTCATTTCGACAATTTAACAATTTATATAACAATTAATTTTAGAAATAGGGACAAGAAAATTTAATCTGCCACAATGTATAATATTAATCATGTCAGTTTATATATAAATATCTAGGAGAGTAAATTATACGTGTGTATGAGTGAAGTATTTGATCTTAAATTTCTTTTTGTGTATATAAAGCTGGTTATAGTTTTGAGTAGAACCTTTAGAGATATTACACTTTTGCAAATGTGTCAAATAATTATAGGGATAATACTTACAATTATACTTGTCTTTTGTGCAAGAAGTTATTCCGAATAACTCCATTGCTAGTTTGTCAACATTCATTAAACCCTTGTCTGTCGACTCCTTGCATGTTTTATGCACACAGGCTTTGAAGACGTCAGCAGCACTGCAAAACAACACTCTTATAATTCCATTTCTTGAACGATTTGTACAAACACATAGAAACACTATTTCATTATAATGCAAGAGTCTAGCGATTCAAAATAATTTCTTATAGTACAGTAGAAATTTGTAAAAATACTCATTAAATAAATACCATTTTTAACAATAAAATAAAGAGAGCGAGATTAAATCACTAGATACGAATATCATTAGGATAAAACAGAGGCGGATGTCTGAGTAGGCAAACGTAGTTCTTTTATGAGAAAATATAGGATAAATTGGCTGCAAAATGAGTTACAATATGAGACAGTAGTGGGTGAATTGACAGGCGAAAACGACTAACTATGAAGCAGATTTTAATACATTACCGACAAAAAATGAGCTACACTAAAAAAGAAATAGAGGAAGAATTGCCAGGATAAAATGAGTAGTGCAATGACAGAAAAGAAAGTCAGTTACCAGGCAAATTGAGTTACACATTGATACAGTAGAGAATGTACTGACAGGCCAATGAGAGAAAAGAATGTAAGTTACCAGGCAAATTGAGTTACACATTGATACAGTAAAGAATGTACTGACAGGCCAATGCGAGGCATTAATGTGCGATGGTGTGTGCCTCAGTATAGAGAACATAACGTTCACTACGATAGTTGGGTTAATAAGGTAGTGAGGTACATACTTGAAGTCAACAGTAAACTCTACGGGGATAGCTGAGAAAGTTACAGCAAACTTTTATCTGTTCCGGGAATTACATTTTTATCTAGTCTCAGTCAATACAATTTCTAAGTTGCTGCTGTTTCATTTTCTAATGTTTGTACATGATATTGCACAACATTCTGGTTAGATCATCGGAGATGTTAGCAATTTCGGCAGCGAAAATTGATCACTTAATTGAATGTTTTTTGCCTAACGATCACTTCCAACGTTTCACTGATTCTGAGGACCGGTTGAAAGTGCCAACTATTTTATTCCTCCATTTTGTTTGATTAAGAGTGATCTCCCTTCTATTACATATTGAAATGCGTGGACAACACTATACGTCGTAACATGAATTGCAGCAATATTATAAAGTTGCAGGGGTGCACAAACCGCGGCCCTCAGGCTGCATGCAGTCCGATACAGGGCTCTTTGTGGCCCCCGGAGGACTTTAGGATTTATGACGACTGTAGAACACGTTATTTATGTTATTTTTTTCTGACTTGCGCCCCTCCACCTACTAGCAATGGGAAATTTGGCCCTCTTGCCTAAAAGGTTTGTGCACACCTCTTATAAAGAACTATTATTTATAAAAAGAAACGTATAGTGATAGAGAATAGTTCCGTTTTAACAGTACACACAACACACAAAGTCTGTTTCCATAATTTAGTTTTGTCCCTTGCGTCATGCCCTGAAGTGCGTGGATAGCGTAGTGCGTACGAAAATTGGGTCATGAAAATTTATAGCAATAATTAACAAGAAAATTAGAAAAATAACTTTTAATGGAGAAGCTGATGTATTATTAAAAGAAATATGTGTTTAATTCACTAACATTCAATCAGTTAATAAGAATGTCTGGAGTTCGTCAATTCTTAAGTTAAAGTGTAGAAAATGGAGAGAATACACATACATTAACTAATTACTCTTTCAATTAGAAATTTTCTCTTGACAGAAATGGTTAATTTCAAATCATTGTTCACAGTCTTCATAAAGCTAAGGAGTAAACTCGAGAAACTTAAAAAAAGAAGTTGCATTAGATATATAACATCAATCATGTTCTTACTACTTATATTATTAATTTTGAATGGGTAATATTTTATTTTAACTGTCAAAGATCTCATTATAGGACTTTGTTTCAGCATGTATCATATTTTAAATTCCCATATAATATAAATACCAATATATTATTATGTAATTATAATCCTGCAACATAACAACTAACCAGCAACGTCGGTCTGGATGGTAATTGATGGTTTTCAAATAAGTCATCCCACATGACTCAATGTCACACTTAAAATCCACGCCATGTGAAACTGCATAGAGCAGAGCAGAAAACGAATTGCAATTCAGTTATTATTAACTAATGTATACACAATAAAGATTCTAATTTAAACCTAGATGAACATGCACTTGAACGTGCACCTGTGTGTGTGATAAAACATTTTTAAACGTGCATATCTTTCACTAATAGAATTTTTGTCTAATATTTAGTTACGTTACTTGTGCACATCACTTGCTTAAATCAGCAACACACCAACATTAACTGTGTTCTCGTGTTTATCTTCATACACATTTGAATATCTAATTTTATATTTATTTGAAATAATGAACGCAGTTAATAGGAAAACAATGGACTATTCCCCCCTCAATACATGTACACATATTCTAATTCACATCAAACTATAATTCGTTGTGAACATGACAAAGACTCGACACAAGATTGTACAGGGTGTGCTCACTCAGAGAAGGGACAGAAGATTGAACAGCTTGCGCTCACTCAGTTGTAAAAATGACAGAGAAGGGACACAATATTGCATAGTGTGTACTCACTCTGCTGTAAAACTAATGGAGGCGAGACAGTGCAAATATTAAAATTTTTAATTTACAGAGTGGTACAGACAATGTTGCATTCAGTTGAATAACAAACTTAAGATATGCAAACAGAAATTTGCAATTTAAATATATATTTGTAAAATATACCAAAAAGAAAAGACAATATTTCATAGCAATCATTATTCATTCAACGTAAACTGAACATATAAAACAATATAATCATGCACATAAACATTGAGCAGTAAAAGAAGAGATGATATGTGTCACATGTCCAATTTTCATTTTATGACCCTGTCCTAATTTAGGCATCGGACTTGCCTAACTTATCCCCCTTTCAAATGCTACAATCTCAGTGGATTGTTCATGACACCTAGTCAGATAGGTTACATTACTTCTTTCCACAATGTTATATCCCTTTTCTTTATAGATTAATAAATATAATTCTTTATTCCTCTATTAACGGCTCAGCCCCCAGTGGCATTCACGGTTGGTTATATACACTTATGCAATAACATAGAGAAATAACAGTTTAAGAAAATTAACAATAAAATTTAATAAAAATAAAATAAAATTTGAAACAAGAAAATGAACAATTTTATTTCCAAAAATATAGACCGATCTTCCGGAAAGTCACTTTACTGTCCAAACCAAGATAAATCTATTGCGATTGTCTTTTTGACTTAGCTTTAATAAGCATATGTTGCTGTCATCCACTGACACACACTAACCTCTCTGAACTTTGGCAACCCTTGCAGTTCAACAGGCTGTGATAAGGATTCAGCACAGACGCTCATTCAGTGACGTGTTTAGGCTCCTGCCTTCAATAAGTCAGGACTCCTATCCATCAGCGTTTAGCAGTCAGATCAGATTTCTGAGGTAAATTCAGGACCGGCTGTAAAATACATAGTTATTTGTGTTACAGCTTCATGTAATAATGATGACTTTTATGGGCCTTATGGAAGCAGCAATAATCACTCTTTACAATCTTCGCTAACTCACAATTTACATTACATGAAAATTCAAATATATAAAATCTTTACAAATATATATTTATTTCATTACTCCAAGGTTGCTCATAATACAATTTAGCCAATGATTATGTAGCGCATATTAATTCTCCCATGATAACAATTGATCAACGGTAATAAAATTACATACAGGTGGCATTTCACCACATTTACAAATGTAATATCGCTGTGCCACTTAGCTTCTGTAAAAAAATGTATTATATCAACATCAATAAATTCTCAAGAATATTCTACATACATTTACAATACAAATTATATAGAATTGATTAGTAGAGAGAAATTTAATTTTAGAGAAATCAAGGTATTACAACTATGTGTTTTCTGATAGGCATGGTCATAAGCGATGGACCCTCTTTACTTTTCCCTTGTAAGTTGGTCTGATGTGACCAGCTCATTCAAGTGTTTTTATCAATGAGGTAAAAGTCAGCTAACATCTTAGTACTATGTCATTACCTGGTAAGCAAATGACCATACATGGGTAGTTAGTATCCGATTTTTTGGTGTGACCTTCACCTGTGATCTAAACTACTTTCCCCAAAAGCATAAACAAGCCTTTCCATGACACTTAAGCATTTATCCCCCAACAGAAGTTTCTCAATGGACATACCAGGTGTGGAAAAACCCGTATATAAAAGAGTTAATAATACGAAAACGATTATCAGAATTACATAATTTGTTTTAATATATTTCCACAATATGTGCAAATTAACACACATAATTATTTAAAAATATTTTTTCTAAATATTTTATATTAATTCTTATTTATCCCAAAATTCATTTAAATTTTGTCATTTAAAATTCTTGTAAATAATTGTGGACAAAAACAACTTGTGTTGAGTTTGGTAATTATATAACGTTTAGAATATAAAGAAATTAATTCTAAGTTAAATTAGTTTGAATGTGCAGGGTAACAGGGGTGGGAGCTTGCCAATGATGTAATAACTGATTACAAGTCTGCCACGCACATTTTTTAGGAATATGTCCTATGTTACTGGAATCGGAGTTATATTGTAAGGCAAAAGTTAAAGGACTTAACAACTAACGTGATAGTTCAGCTAGTGCCTTTACTTTGGACAAGTAACACCTGAGAAGGGAGGTAATTCGAAATTACGTCTCCAGGGCTTGATTTAGTCACTTCAGACGAAGACCCATCGAGGATGATTGTTATTAATTATTGGAGAGAATGATTATTAAGCGAATTAATATTTATTCATATAAAACTTTCATTGCATAATAAAACAATTAAACACCTTTTCACGGTATGTATGTTGCATATTAAATATTTACTTGTGTGACGTACCAAGGAAAAACGCATAATTGTAAAGAGGAATATACTGGAAAAGATTTCATAGAGAAGACCTGTTACCTCATAGAAAATACTTAACTATAAAACAAGATTCATCTTCACACAGAATAAAGTTAACCTTTGCATAGCAAATATTTAAACTGTAAAAACGGACCAAACTGTAGGCTCTCTTATCAGTAGCGAACATTTAACTATGAAAGTGACCAAACTGTAGGCTCTCTTATGCATAGCGAACATTAAACTGTGAAAGTGACCAAACTGTAAAACTGACAAACTGTAGGCTCTCTTATCCATAGCGAAAATGCAACTGTGAAAGTGACAAAACTGTAGCATCTCTTATGCATAGCAAACATTTAAGTGCGAGAGAAGGAGGCTCATTAATACATTGCAAGCATTTATCAGTAAAGCGTACAGAGAAAGAGACCCGCTATTGTTTAGAAAACATTTAATTGTAAAAGTTACAGAAACGTGGACCCACGTTTGTATCGTAAACATTTAACTGTACAATTTACGGAGAAATAGACCTACTGTAGTATGGCGATTCTACATTGTTTATATATGCTTTCGGAACATAAAACTGCCTGGCCATGAATACTTAACTGACAATTGACTGGCTGAATAGGTAGCTGAGGAAAACCCAGTCACTTAAGACTACCTGTCAATTACAAATGTAGAGATCTAAAGTAGACCAATGAGTGCGTCGAGCCGATCATACATGATTGAAAGTATCCGCCCCTTACTTGTGTCTGTGATGCTCACAGGAAATTACGTAATTTAATATAAATTTGTTCAAACAAAGTGCAAGTAGTGCTCATTATGGCGTATTTTATCTAGCTTTCAATTCACGATATATTCTTTATATCAATCATTTTACTATATTTCTTTATATGCAACATTCTTTATATTAACCTCAAACCAGCTTACTATGCATGTAATGTTCTTTATATCAATCATTAACTATTTTCCCGTATTTGTAATGTTCGTTATATCAATCATTAACCAGTTTTCTATATATGTAATGATATGTACACCATAACTAACCAGTGTTCTGTACATGTACTGTTCTTTATATCAATCATTAACCAGCTATCCGTACAATTAATGTTCTTGATGTCAATAACTGACATGCTTTCTATATATGTATTGTTCTTTATATCAATCATTTATCAACTTTCTATACATGTAATGTTCTTTATAGCAATCATTTACCAATTCATTTACATGTTCTTTATTGCACTTTGCACTCTTCTGCTCATGTTCATTATGCTATGTGGATAGTGTGCAATATTTGATCATTCAAGATAATCTACATCATTATTACGTTACAGTGAACGCATTTCGACCTTCCACACTTAACTTACCATTCCAAATATAAAGATTCATCTTTATTTAGTATTTTTAAGGAATACTGTATGTTTTAATGTAATTAAAGAGTACATAATTTAAATTATTGTCGACATTTTTGGTTGCATCACAACAGCATTTCAATACTGTAGATTATGTCTGCTATTTAGTTAACTTTAGACTATATATGAGACTTGTAGATTGTCTGCTATTTAGTTAACTTCAGACTATATCTGAGACTTGTAGATTATGTCTGTATTTAGTTAACTTCAGACTATATCTGAGACTTCATATGTGTATATTACGTCAAGTGTAAAAAGCTAGTTACAGTTTTGAGTAGAACCTTTAAAGATGTAACACTTTTGCAAATCTGACAAATAATAATAGGGATAATACTTATATAATACTTGTCCTTTGTGCAAGAATTTATTCCGAATATCTCCATTGCTCTTTTGGTAATATTAATGAAATCCTTGTATGGCGAGTCCTTGCATGCTTCATGCACACAGACTGTGAAGGCGTCAGCAGCACTGCAAAACAACACTCTTATAATTCCATTTCTTTAAATGTTTGTATAAAACACATAGAATTTACCATATCCCACAGGTGTGAGTTGTGGATGGTAGACTAACCAACGTGTGAGAGAAGATCAGTAGGTCAATAAATTAGAATTGATATTTTGATATTGACAATTATTCATGTCTATGGCTTTGAGAGAGTGGTTGTTGTCGTTGTTACAGGTTGTATCGTCTGTGCTGTCTATACTTCATCCGTACCAATTTACAATTGCACATGAAAACACGTCAGCAAAATGTATCCTACATGCAGAATAAAATTCGAGCTAAATAAGAATCATCGGTATTATGTGTGTGGATTTGGTGTAACATCTATGTAAGTCCTTCGTGGGATCGTCTAGCCACCAAACCTTTTCTTCGGCAGTGACAAATATGTTGAATTCGCTCACATTCAATCATTTTATAATGTCTGGAGTTCATCGCTTCTTAAGTTAAAGTGTAGAAAAGGGAGATTATACACTTACGCTAACTAATTACTCTTTCAATTAGAATATTTCTTCTGACACAAATGGATGAAATAAGAATGGGTAATATTTTATTTCAACTGCCATAGATTTCATTATAGGACTCTGTTTAACATGTGTCATACTTTAAATTCCCATATAATACGAGTAACGTATTATATAATTTTCATCCTGCAACACAACTAACCGACAACGTTGTTCTGGATGGTCTGTGGTATTCTTCAAGTAGCTGGTTCCACATAAATCAATGTCACACTTAAGATCCACGATACATGAATCTAAATACAGCAGAACAGAAAAAGAATTGGAATGCATTTATTATTATCTATTGTATGTACAATAATAATTCTAATTTAAACCTAGATGCACTTGCAGGTGTGCGTGCGTGCGTGTGTGCATGCGTGTGTGTGTGTGTGTGTGTGTGTGTGTGTCTGTGTGTCTGTGTGTGTGTAAAAGAAGAAATGAGAGATTAAAACTTTGAAAACGAACTAAAAAAAACATTTTTATTTAAATGAGCTTATGTTTCAATCATCGAATTTTTTTTAACAATATTTAGTTACTTTACTTCTACACATCATTTGTTTCCATTAGCAACACAACAACATTAACTGTGTTCTTGTGTTCATCTTCATACACATTTGAACATTTAATTTTATATTTATTTGAAATAGTGAATGAAGTTATTAGGAGAACAATGAGTTATTTCCCCTCAATACATGTACACATATTCTAATTCACGTCAAACACTAATTCGTTGTGAACATGACAAAGACTCGACACAAGACTGCACAGCCTCTGCTTACTCAAATGTAAAACTAACAGAGGAGGAACAGAAGATTGAACAGCTTGTGCTCACTCAGTTGTAAAAATGACAGAGAAGGGACACAATTTTGCATAGTGTGTGCTCAGTCTACTGTAAAACTGACGGAAGGGAGACAGTACATATATTAAAACTTTTAATTTACAGAGTGTGGCACAGACAAGGTAGCATTCAGTTGAATAACAAACTTAAGAGACGCAAACAGAATGTTGCAATTTAAATATATATTTGTAAAATCTACCTAGAAGAAATAACAAGAAAACATTATGTTACTGTAAATGTTTTATGTTGTGGAATAGACACTTTCAAAAGTACCATCACAAGGAGTGCCCGTGGTCGATTCACTTTTACAATTTAACAATTTATACAACAATTAATTTTAGAAATTGGGACAAGAAAATTTAATCTGCCACAATGTGTAAATGTAATCATGTATGTTTATATATAAATATCTAGGAGAGTAAATTATACGTGTGCATGAGTGAAGTATTTGATCTTAAATTTCTTTTTGTGTGTATAAAGCAAGTTACAGTTATGAGTAGAACCTTTAAAGATATTACACTTTTGCAAATGTGTCAAATAATTATAGGGATAATACTTACAATTATACGTGTCTTTTGTGCAAGAAGTTATTCCGAATAACTCCATTGCTATTTTGTCAACATTCATTAAACCCTTGTCTGTCGACTCCTTGCATGTTTCATGCACACAGGCTTTGAAGACGTCAGCAGCACTGCAAAACAACACTCTTATAATTCCATTTCTTGAACGATTTGTACAAACACATAGAAACACTATTTCAGTATAATGCAAGAGTCTAGCGCTCCAAAGTAATTTCTTATAGTATAGTAAATGTGAAAGTACTGTCATTAAATTAAATAACTTTTTTAACAATAAAATATACAGAGAGTTTAAATCACTAGATACGAACATCATCATGAAACAGTGGCGGATGTCTGTGTAGGCAAACTTAGTTCCTCTATGAGACAATATAGGGTAAATTGACGGCAAAATGAGTTACAATATGAGACAGTAGTGGTTGAACTGACAGGCAAAAATGACAAACTTTGAAGCAGATTTTTAATACATTACCGACCAAAAATGAGCTACACTAAAACAAATAGAGGAAGAATTGCCAGGCAAAAATGAGTAGTGCAATGAGTGAAAAGAAAGTAAGTTACCAGGCAAAATGTGTTACACATGATACAGTAGAGAATGTACTGCCAGGCTAACTGCGAGGCCTAATGAGGCGATAGTGTGTGCCTCAGTATAGAGAACATAACGTTCACTACGATAGTTGGGTTAATAAGGTAGTGAGGTACATACTTGAAGTCAACAGTAAACTCTACGAGGATAGCCTAGAAAGTACAGCAAAATTTTATCTGTTCCGGGAATTACATGTTCATATACAGTCTCAGTCAATGCAGTTTCTAGTTCCTGTTGTTTCATTTTCTAATGTCTGTACATGATATTGCAAAACATTCTAGTTAGATCATCGGAGATTTTAGCATTTTCGTTAGCGAAAATTGATCACTTAATTGAATGCTTTTTGCCTAACGATCACTTCCAACGTTTCACTGATTCTGACGACCGGTTGAAAGTCCCAACTATTTTATTCCTCCATTTCGTTTGATTAAGAGTGATCTCCCTTCTATTACATATTGAAATGCGTGGACAACACTATACGTCGTAACACGAATTGCAGCAATATTATAAAGCATGGGTGCACAAACCGCGGCCCATGGGCTCTTTGTGGCCCCCGGAGAACTTTAGGATGTTACCATTATTTGTGTTATTTTTTTTCTGACTTGCGCCCCTCCATGCACTATCAATGGGAAATTTGGCCCTCTTGCCTAAAAGGTTTGTGTACCCCTCTTATAAAGATCTATTATTTATAAAGAGAAACGTATAATGATAGAGAATATTTCCGTTTTAACAGTAAACACAACACACGAGTCTGTTTCTGTAATTTAGTTCTGTCCCTTGAGTTAGTGCTCTGAAGTCCATAGATAGCATAGTGCGTACGAAAATTGGGTCATGAAAATTTATAGAAACAATCAACAAGAAAATTATAAAGAAAAATAACTTTTAATGAAGAACCTGAGGTTTTATTAAAAGAAATATATGTTTAATTCACTCACATTCAATCAGTTAATAAGAATGTATGGAATTCGTCAGTTCTTAAGTTAAAGTGTAGAAAAGGGAGAGGAATACACATATACTAACTAATCACTCTTTCAATTAGAAATTTTCTTTTCACAGAAATGGGTCAAATAAGGATATTTACTCACAGCCTTCTAAAAACTAAGGAGTAAACTCGAGAAAATTAACAATGGAATTCCATTAGATATCCAACATCAATCATGTTCTTACTACTTATTAATTTTTAATGGGAAAGATTTTATTTTAACTATCATAGATCTCATTATAGGACTTTGTTTCAGCATGTATCATATTTTAAATCCCCATATAATATAAATACCAATATATTATTATGTAATTATAATCCTGCAACATAACAACTAACCAGCAACGTTGGTCTGGATGGTCCATGATGGTCATCAAATAACTGATCCAACATGAATCAATGTCACACTTAAGATCCACGCCACTTGAAACTGCATAGAGCAGAGCAGAAAACGAATCGCAATGTAGTTATTATTAACTAATGTATACACAATAAAGATTCTAATTTAAACCTAGATGAACAAGGACTGTGTGTGAAAAAAACAGGTCAAGTTTAAACTCACAATCACAGAGTGAGTCTCAAACCATCAATAAAAGGCACTTGATCACTGCCACATATAATGAAGAGCAAACATAAGTTTCTCGTTTATCACAATATACCTCCATTCCATCTGACACTCCATTCTCAAACTTACAATTCCTGCAACAGTATTTATTATCTCCATGCATGCACATAGTAAACTAAACACAGTGTATCAAACAAAGTCATGTAATAATACACCACATGGTTGCAGCTTAGTCCAAACATTTGTAGCAATAAAAGTTAACAAACATAGTACATCTCTAAGTAAACATAAGTATAGCATATCATAGTAAAGTGCATTAAATAATGTTTGTAACTCTAGTCAATTAAACTCACCCCTCAAGCTAACAACTGCCTTCAAGCCAGACGTCTCTCTTTGTCACTCGAATTCAATGTGAGTAGGTTGTAAAATTCTCTACAGCAAGTAAACTCCTTAAACTCAGCCCATTGGCTAGTTTCGTTCTAACAAATCATAATCATTGGATAGTAGGAAACTACTCACTCAACTTCCACTAGGTTAGATAATCTAGAATATTCTTGCCTTAGACTCTTTACTTGAAACTCAGAAACTTTCAAACCAAAAGGAGTGCCTAAGGTTGGGTCACTCTTTCAATTTAGCAACTTATATAACAATTAAAATTTAAAATAGAGAGGACAAATTTACTGTGTCATTCGTCCATTTAAAAAGTTCAAAATTTAGACTAGAATGTTTGAAAACTTCGTCATCAATACAAACAAATATGTCCGTTTAACCGTCTCAAACTTAAACTATAAACATTGTAAAGATATATAAAAATATAAACAAATTCTCCATTCAGCCATCTCAAAGTTTATAATAGAATAGTTGCAAATGTCATCTTCATCAATGTTTATTGATAGGTCGATATTTGTACAGAATACTTACCACATTTTATGTCATGCTTTTTCTTGATATTCTGAACGAAGGAATCCGTACTACTGCCGCATATGGCACGTAAGCAAGAGATCATTTTAGCAAAGTCACTGGAATATAAGAAATAAAATATTTTTATATTTTTTAGATTTATGACGAGATATGATGAGACGAATTATAATTTACACGACATTAGAGCTGGATGTACATGACGTCACTATGTCTTTCAGCAAGCTGACTTTAAACTAATTTCACTTGGAGACAAGATGTCTACATAGACTAGATCTGTGATGTGACCCCTAATCCACAGGTCATAAATACAAGAGCACCAGTGATAAGAAGAGACTCCAGCAGTGTGACTAGGTTAAGTATGATAAAGTTAAATTGGTCTGGAGTGAATACTGTAGAGAAAGTTTTAGAGATAGAGTACAGAAAGAAACTGAGAGAGGGAAATCATGAACTTGATGGACTTCTTTCAGAATGAAGCTAAGACTCTAAGATAGGCTAAATTTTCTCTGATTAGACTAATATATATTGTGTAACTGTAATTCTGGAATTTGCAATTTGATTGCTGTTTCCTTTCTTTCCTTTTCTTTTCTTATAGAAAACCCTACTTCCAGCATTAGGTAGACAATACTTTAAAAACCAGACTTATGTGGACCTCAGTGAATATATACAACCTTCAAATCAAAGCATGAATTCACATGAAAAAACTATTGAAATATGAAATATGTCAAAGGTTTTTACAATAAAAATAATAGTAAGAGAGAAAATGGCAAAATGATGTTTTAATTATACAAATAAATAATATCAAGACTTTAAGCAGACAGCACATTTGTCTGCCTAATACTGTGGGTCGACATAAAGCTGGTTTTTAAGCAGGTTTGTTCTGCTTTGGTCTGTGGGTAGGGTTTTAACTCATCTTGCATCATGTCTTTTCATCTTCAATTCATGTGAAATTCCTCATTGTAGACTTTGTATCTGTCTTTTGTCTTTGTCCAATTAATTCTGAATTCCTTCCTCTGTGGGGCTTGAACGAGCTACCGGAAGGGGTTGACCTCAATTGTTGTGTTGTTCAAATTATAATTAATTTATGGGCGACCAACATATATACATATAAGCAATGTTGAATAAATAAAAGCAACAGAATGTACATCATATTCCGTTAAATAGCCACTTCACCTGCACAATTCTCGAGGTTCAATACCAAAGGATGCAGATCCTAGGGACACTTCTAAAGGCTGTTGACAATGTTGGCCTTTCTGCATTGCACATTTATCAAATGATTCCTTTTCTTCCACGGTTAAAGCAACAATTACAGCAACTAAACGAAGAAATAAATCGAAAAGTTAGATAATTATTTTTTTAAATCACAACACTATTTCAACAACAACACATTGCGTTTTCTTTTGATGTAAGAGTTATTGGCCATTGTGAAAAAATGCAAAATGCAATGGTATGGGCATGTCGCACGATCAACAGGGCTTGTCAAGACAATCATGCAAGGTACTGAGCAACGAGGGCGAAGGAGAGGAAGACAGAGGAAAAGATGGAATGGAGAAAACTGGTTTTCAGGTCATCAGTGGTGCCCAATGGTTGACAAGACTAGGGATAGATAGATAGATAGATAGATAGATAGATAGATAGATAGATAGATTAATAGATAGATAGATAGATAGATAGATAGATAGATAGATAGATAGATAGATAAATAAATAGATAGATAGATAGATGTCTTTATACTTTATAAGGCTGTGAGTGCTTTTTGGATTTTTGAAATTTTGTGGCTTTGGATTTAATGAGAAAAAGTATTTTTGTATACTTTGTAAGGTCGTGACAAATTCTGTTTTCCATTTCCTCATTCGTGACATGATCTCTATACGAAATGCCAAGCAATCTTCGAAAGCATCTCATTTCAGTAGCTTGTAACCTCTTTTCAAGATCCGCTGTGAGGGTACATGACTTGCAGTCATATAAACCACAGATACAACCAAGGAGCGCATCAGTCTGATATTTCAGCTGACTGAGATGTTTCTTTTCTTTCCAAACTGTTTCCAACCTTCCCATTGTTGTTATTGTCAGTGCAATCCTGGACAATATTTCTAGTTTTGATCCCTCGTCTGTCACAATGGCTCCTAAGTACTAGAATTTATTAACTGTTTACCAGTTTCTGATCACCAATCAAGATGTTACTGCCAATGCCACTGGTGTTGTTGATCATCAATTTGGTCTTCTCTGCACTGATTTCTATTTCAAAAGCAATAGCTGTCCTGTCCAGTTTTTCCAACAACTGCGCTAGCTCCGCCTCATTTCCTGCAACGCTTTATCTTTGACGTCATCTACATCCAATTTTCTCGGGCAAGAAGTCAGGTGAGACGAATCGAAACGATTCAGGTCAAGTCAATTTTAAAATCTATCTATCTTTCTCTTTTTGTCTTGTGATGTTATGATATTTGTACACGTCACCTATTGAATGTGAAAACATTTCAAAAGTACTGTATGAGGACTGAATGGGCACTAAGCGGAATTAATAGTAAATACTGAGCTGTCGAAAGTGTCCAGTTATAGGCAGTCAATAAGTGTATCACTTGACTGGGACAGATAGATAGATAGATAGATAGATAGATAGATAGATAGATAGATAGATAGATAGATAGATAGATAGATAGATAGATAGATGGATGGATGGATGGATAGATAGAGAAAGAGATAGATAGATAGATAGATAGATAGATAGATAGATAGATAGATAGATAGATAGATAGATAGATAGATAGATAGATAGATAGATAGATAGATAGATAGATAGATAGATAGATAGATAGGTAGGTAGGTAGGTAAGTGGAAGGATGGTCGGATAGATGGATGGATAGATGGATGGATGGATGGATGGATGGATGAATGGATGGATGTAGACAGGCTCAAATATATAAAATATACGAGAATAGTGTCAATAAATGTATCCTTTTTTAAAGATACAGACCCAACCAATGTACGATTAAAATCGCATACAAATATTTAGATTTCCAACCAACTATAAAACGTACCTGACAGGAGATACCGGAATGTTTCCTTCATTGTCCTGAAAATTATGTCTTTAAATATGCAATTCTTTCAATATTACTGTAGCAATATTCAATAACGCTTGAAAGACGTTGACTACAGCAATGTAGTCTAAGGCTTAAAAAAACAATGCCCACTAATACTTGAAAGACGTTTGACTGTAGTTACGACAATGTTCACTAATACTTGAAAGACGTTTGACTGTAGTTACAATAATGCCCACTAATACTTGAAAGACGTTGACTGTAGTTACAATAATGCCCACTAATACTTGAAAGACGTTGACTGTAGTTACAACAATGTCCACTAATACTTGAAAGACGTTTGACTGTAGTTACAATAATGTCCACTAATACATGAAAGACTTTGACTGTAGTTACGACAATGTTCACTAACGCTTGAAAGACGTGTCCTGGAGGCTGTATTGTGATTTCAGTGGTCTTCACGAGAAATCTTGGCATTCACAGTCTTGATGATAGTACACCGGATTTTGAAGTTTCAAACGGTAGACTTGATTTCTATGGAAGCAGGTTTTCTTAGAATGATTATAGCGCTTTATTTAGTGTAGTGCGTCATCTCCTTGACGATCTTGATGACGATCTACACGATATTTGTTGATAATAACTGATTTAATCAGATTTTTATCTGACGATCAACAATGAAAGCGTGTGTTGGAACATACAGTAAAATTGATATCAGTCAAAATCATTTCAAATGTGTTCATATTTTAGCGACAATATTTGAACATGAATTTAATTTTGCACTGTTCTGTAAAGATGAAAGTACACAACGTGTGTATCTCCTACAGGCGTGGACTATCTCTTACAGTATTTAGTGAATTAAATAAATCCGTTGTTAATGAAAGAGGAAAGGACTTGTGTTTTTCAATTCACGTTTCGTACAGCAAACACTACCCCCTCCCATAAAAAAACAGACTAAGTATATATTTCTATTTTAACTGTTTCAAACACATATCGCTGTAGTGATTTCAGTAATTTTATATTTTTAATTTGCACTGTTTTTTAGTTGAACGCGTCAGAAGAAAGTATCGCCTAGTATTCTAATGACGTCTTCTTTAGCTCCTGATACCAGTCAAATAAAGTCGATATGAGTGTTGGTGATATTTTAGATATTAGTGAGGAACGTAGGGTGTATTATGATTTTCATAGTTGTACTTTTGTAACATATAGTGTATTTTCTGTTTGCATCTTTGTTTGACTCGTTTATAACAAAATAGATTAACAAGCACAACATTGACAAATATTGCTCAGTATTACTTAAGCATTCGACAGATAGATAGACAAATAGATAGATAGATAGATAGATAGATATCATATCTCATCCATGCACAATATTTAAAATTACCCAATTAGCTAGTTCTTATTGCAAATTAATATATGGATTGAAAATTATGCACTTACATTGTAACAACCACACCAACCACTTTGTTTTTATCGACGAACTACAATCTGCGTGTGTTTTAAATAGAAATTGTTCACGTCTGTCTTACGTGTGTTTTAAATAGAAATTGTTCACGTCTGTCTTACGTGTGTTTTAAATAGAAATTGATCACGTCTGTCTTACGTGTGTTTTAAATAGAAATTGTTCACGTCTGTCTTACGTGTGTTTTAAATAGAAATTGTTCACGTCTGTCTTACGTGTGTTTTAAATAGAAATTGTTCACGTCTGTCTTACGTGTGTTTTAAATAGAAATTGTTCACGTCTGTCTTACTTCTTGAATTGTCAGAGTAATCTACCTTGGTCACTCATTATGAAGGCTATTTTTGAAAGTGTCTGAGTTGAAGTAAACGCATGAGTTGAGAAAGTTAGAAAATTGCTGATGTAATGAAAACCATCCCAACTGGGTGATTGTGTTGACGTTGTTAATTGAATCGAAGCCCCAGTATGTATAACAAGAGCAGAAATAATTAGCAGTTTTATATGATAAGCGTTTTCTATTCTGCAATTTGATTTGGACGAAATGTATACTCTTTGGCTATCAAAGTAACATTATGTCGTTCTAGTAGTCATTTAAGCATTGATCGTCCTTGACACACAATCGAAAGTAAATATATGTTAGTGTTAAAATGCCGTCCATAGTATAGAAATCAAAAGTAAAATTATGTTTGTTAGATCACCGCCCAAGACACAAATCAAAAGAAAAATAAATATGTCTTACAGGTTGAACTGTGCAAATTTTATAATTTATTGAGTAAGGCAAACAGTTTTAAATCCAGTTACAGTCAATATTTCAAAGTTGGGTCGATGTAAACTTTTATCACTCAGAAATATCTTCGTACACATAAATGTGTCTGATTATCTGTAAAACAAAAATCATATAATCATAATACATCGCAATTCACTGATAGGGATAAGACTAATTAATACAATTAGAAATATCGTTTACATTGTCAGTAGCTTAGACAAAGTGTAGAAGTGGACATTACAATCTGTAATCATAAAATCATAATAATCAATTAAAAGACAAAAGCAAGAGAAATAACCGTCAATGCGTTTCCATATCTATCAAAGGAGACGTGCTTGTAGAGGAAAAACGTGCAAGACATCAATAAAATATAAACAATAATATCACTTTAAATTCATATACAATTAATAAAATGAATCTTGTCGCAAGCGTACTGATAAAATATTAATATTTTTAAAATAAAAACGGATATAACTATAAGAGTGTAGATGAAATATTTCACTAACAGGGGAGGTAATTCTCTCAAACAGGCAAATGACACTATTACGCAAAGGCAAGAGATGACTTTACTGGAATTCTTCAAATGGCAACCTGTTCTTTTAAATGCAAACTTTGCTGGCATGCCATAAATGTAGAGGTTTGCTGGAGTACTGCAAAGGGCAACTTTATTGGAATACAGTGTCATGCCTTTTGTTAGATTGTCATCACAGGATAGACTTAATAGAAAACAGATGCACTAGAACAATTCGAAATAGCATTAAAATGCGATGCAATAGAACTTTCACATGTTATCATAGCGTATCTCTCCAAATATCAGAAAACATTACCTTTATTTATTTTCTTCCAGCGATGTGGGAGTTTAATATCCAGAATCCCCCATTTCATGCTATGGTTTAGGTTAATTTATTTCAGGTATAACGCAACGGGCAAGAGTTTAAATCCCCGAGTGCCTTATTTCATACTATGGTTGAGGTTTATGTTTACAGGTATAAACCAACGATGTGAGAGTTTAAATCCCCGCGTCCCTTATTTCATACTATACTTGAAATTCTCATATTTCAGGTATAGGCACACATTCGGGTAATCTAAAATTTCAAATCCAGACATTGTTAACGGATATCCAATTGCATATATATTTCAAATCACTAATGAGAGTAAGAATGTTTTCTATTTTCTACTGCACTATACAAATACAGTAACTGTTGCACCCTAAAGATAATGTTAGATAACACATGCGAATACCTGAAGGAAAACGTGGAAGTTATTCGAGTTGATAACATTGAATCTATATTGCAGAACCTGAAGAATCTCCACTTCCCATAATTCAAACTATTTTCCAGACCGTCAGAGAAACTCGAGTTACGAACAGTCGATCTATATTACATAACACTTAGGAAATTAGAGTTCCTTAAAGGCGAATTACGGTCAGTGAGTTACGCACATCTTAGACGTAAAATGATAACCAAAATAAGATATCGTAATGCTCCATTTCGTTAACATAACGCGAAATCTTTAGCCTACGAATACGTTACGTCAAATTAAAATGTTTCCGTTACTCTTACTACTTTAAATAATGAAGAAATATCTTCATATAGCAATTATCTGGCTAGTGAGTTTCCAAACTTTGACAAATGGGATTTAGTGCGATATAGTATGTTCTGTTTGAGTTTGCCGGTGTCTTAATTTAGGAATCGCGAATACACTTTACTGCTCAGAGTGACGCGACATGTAAAGTAGCCGTACGTGATTAACCGTTCAGAACGAGAACATTGTGCATTTGCATAGAGATTATATATAATAAGGAAACTGCAACATAATTAAAATCAACGTTTTATAGCCACATAGAATGTATATGATTTGTAAATAGAAATTATAATAAGGAAACTGCAACATAATTAAAATCAACGTTTTTATAGCCACATAGAATGTATGTGATTTGTAAATAGAAATTATAATAAGGAAACTGCAACATAATTAAAATCAACGTTTTATGGCCACATAGAATGTATATGATTTGTATAGACATTATAATAAGGAAACTGCAACATAATTAAAATCAACGTTTTTATGGCCACATAGGATGTATATGATTTCTATATTCTGAGTAGTTAACAATGATACAAAAAGTGAGAAACAAAATTACTTGCCATGTACAAGTGGCAAATTATGTGGCATGATGATAGGTACATATAAATAACAAGAAAATAATTATATATACTATATGTGTTGATCTTAATTGTTAAACTGTACATGATAGGTAAAATTTGAATTCTGTAAGTTCTGTCATTTGATTATAAATTGAGTTTTATCGTGAGGCGAAGCCATCTTGTATTCCACAGTTCATCCCTATGGAGGACTGACACCACCTTGCTATTTTGTTACATCGAAGCCACATTTATTCAACAGTTCAAGCGCTATTGATGTGTAAAATAAAGGTGTAGGAATTTTGTCAAAGACAGACCACATTGCTATTTTGTTACATCGAAGCCACTTTAATTTAACAGTGCTGTAAAGAGTTCAAGCGCTATTGAAGTGTAAAGTAAAGATGTAAGAAGTTTGTCACAGAGAAACCACATTGTATCCTCAATTCGTTTCCAGCAAAAATTAGGATAGCATCTTTGCTCCAACGTTGTTCTGTGGCTTTTCATTCTGTTCGCTCAGTGGAGACCAAGTAAAGTACACAACGTTGTTCTGTGGCTTTTCATTCTGTTCGCTCAGTGGAGACCATGAAAAGCACACAATGTCGAAATAAGAACAACCATTGCAGCCAAGCGCCCATCCTGGTGGGTGGATAAAGTTACACTTCGAGAGCTATAAAGGCTTTCACCAATATCTATGGAAAAGGCAAAACAAACATTATAAAAATAGCGGCACGGAAGGATTATTTTTCTGCCTTAGAAAACATACTATGCTATATAAATAGATTTTAACTATTGTAAATTAAACAAATGGCGTCTTTATTTCTGTAAAAGAAAACATACTATGCTATATAAATAGATTTTAACTACTGTAAATTGCACAAATGGCGTCTTTATTTCTGTAAAAGAAAACATACAATGCAGTATAAATAGAGCTTAACTACTGTAAATTGCACAAATGGCGTCTTTATTTGTGTATACGAACACGTAATCTACAATATAAACAGATCAAATCTCATATCAATCTATAGAAGACGGAATAGTCACAGAATTGTAACTGCGTTCTGACTTTTTCTGCAAACTGTTCCGAGCACATTAAGATAAATCTGTAAATGCATTATAGAAGCTTGTGTAAACATTGTTTAAAGTAAAAAGTACACACCGTTTAAAGGGCATTAAAAGAAAGTTTTAAGTAATGCCTTAAAAATAATTGTAATAATTTGTTTTAAAATATACTCATTCAAAATAATAACAAAAAGACTAATTACATTGAAACTAATGGTGGTTGTGTTGTTGTTTTTGTTGGTGGTGATAATTTAGAGGGAAAAAACGTGACAGGAAGATAAGAAAGATACTAGGACCTAGAATTACGTAGAGATACTATTTATGTGTGCTTGTAATATTGTAAATCGGTGTCAAGAAAAGACGGTTTAAATCTGCTTTCTAACAGTTTAGTCATTGTACTTGATGACAGAATGTATATACTCATATCTCAAAAATAATATGAAATTCGCAATGAATATTTATGCATGCGGTAAATAAACGTATACTAACAAGAAATATAAATATTTTAAACGTATGCTACGCATATTAATTATTGATAAATTGACGTCTGTGCCAGCAGGTATCTTTACATACACTTTCTACAACTATTCTATTCAATCTCATTCACGGACACAATTGTTGCTTGGTACTGGTGCTCAGTTGGTACTGGTGCTCAGTTGGTACTGATGTTCAGTTGGTACTGGTGCTCAGTTGGCACTGGTGCTCAGTTGGTACTGGTGCTCATTTTATACTGGTGCTCAGGAAGATGATGGCAAACATTAACACGTCGCTGGGAGTTATGACACTGACGTGGGTGGTAAGATAGGGTTCAGAAATAATGTCATTCCGGATAGCAATAAATAAACTCGCTCACGTATTTAAACACTGTTCGCATATAGTAAGATATAAAACTTCAGATTACAAATATAAAAGTATATTTAACAGTGCACGCATTGTCACTCGCAGAACATTTATTAATAGGTTGAAATAACACTCGCCCAACTCGCCCGAAGGCCCCATGCTAATCTAACCAGCATGCCCTTGTTCTATGACGGCACTGGTTAGGGCACCAGTGAATCGCTTTCCCAGTGGGCCTATAATGCTGTTATGACATTCTTGCTCCAGTACAGTTGTGCAGCTGCAAATGTACATTAGCTGGGTAAACCGTTCTTTTAATAACCCACCGAAAACAATCTCTCTCTCTCTCTCCCTCTCCCTCTCTCACACACACATAACACACACACACACAAACACACACACACACACACTTGCACCAACGGAGCCCTCCATGGTAATCAGTACTACATAACATCGAACGCAGGTTCCAAGATGGTGGATACATAAAGATGATGATGTAGTTCACAAAGATGGCAGACTCGCTCATACCAAGAAGGCAGAACAATCCAACTGTCAAATGGTTCAGATGGCCGATTGTTTCATTGGTCTCTGGGCTTCCTCAAAGCAACTATTAGCTGCTTATAATAAATAAACATGTTCATTAGTAACCTTGCTCAGTATTAGGTTAGTCAAGTCAATAGCGATCACATGGCAGGAAGACTTTCTCAGTTTTATTCAGATGAATAGCAGAATTTAAAAAATAAACTTATTGGTAGTGTTTACACTGCAGGGTATCTCCGAAATGTGCATGGATAATGTTAAAATTGCAGGATGCAAAATAGCATATGGTTAGTGTTTACTCGGTACGGTTGTATTTGTGTTTATACAGCACGTAAATACACGAAGTTAATGGCGTAAAACATCATTAATCCAGGACTATATCCTCATCTAAGCCTAACAGCTTTCAGCATGTCACATCAAACTCCAACAGCCAATTTCTTCCTTGTGTCAGTGAAGATGATGACAAATATGATGATAGCTATGTTGATGACAGCTCCTTGAAATTTTCTAATTATGGCATATTATTTTCATTCTCTCTTATTATGAACATTCAAAAGCAAATAATCGTCTTATTTGAGAATGAATGGGAAAGACAGGAATACTAGGTAGAGTTCTGCATGTAAAGGTTCAACATGAACTCTGTTCTCAAGGTCAAACACAGTCGTCAACGAAGGCTAACCAACACATTAGCTAAAATCGTCATGTTGTATCCCACATTGGTTATCTCTTTTATAGTATATAAATATCTTAACGTATAACTGTAATCACTTGCATACAAGGGAAGTAACTGTCATAATTTTGTTTTTAAAGAAACAAGGTAAAATCACACAAGGGGAGTAACTGTCATAATTTTGTTTTTAAAGAAACAAAGTAAAATCACACAAGGGAAGTAACTGTCATAATTTTGTTTTTAAAGAAACAAGGTAAAATCACACCAGGAAGTAGTGATATGTTTAGGAAGAGACTGGAGACAATAGTTTTAAATAATAATTCACTCACAACATGTAACTCCATTGTCGTTAATTTGTTGCTTTACGTAATCATACGTATCCTGATTCAAAGTTTTAATGCTGCACGCAGATTTCACGCAGTCAATCAAAGAATACGTAACTCTGAAAAATAAAACCACAAACAATTTTGTGCTAGGAAGTGTTACGCGCCAAACCACGTCATTACCGATAAACGTACTGTTAATATTAATTTCATTTAACTTTGCAGCTCTAGCACTATCAGACAAGAATTAATAATGGGGAAAAGGTCCTATCTACATAGGAATTTACGTATCCACTTTCAATACCACTAAAATAAGTACACACTACAAGTTCGTCACTGGACTAATAAAGTATGTAATAGTTATGCTAGTATGAGAGAAACAGTGGTAAAATAAGTACACACTACAAGTTCGTCACTGGACTAATAAAGTATGTAATAGTTATGCTAGTATGAGAGAAACAGTGGTAAAATAAGTACACACTACAAGTTCGTCACTGGACTAATAAAGTATGTAATAGTTATGCTAGTATGAGAGAAACAGTGGTAAAATAAGTACACACTACAAGTTCGTCACTGGACTAATAAAGTATGTAATAGTTATGCTAGTATGAGAGAAACAGTGGTAAAATAAGTACAACTACAATTTCGTCACTGGACTAATAAAGTATGTAATAGTTATGCTAGATGAGAGAAACAGTGGTAAAATAAGTACAACTACAATTTCGTCACTGGACTAATAAAGTATGTAATAGTTATGCTAGATGAGAGAAACAGTGGTAAAATAAGTACAACTACAATTTCGTCACTGGACTTATAAAGTATGTAATAGTTATGCTAGATGAGAGAAACAGTGGTAAAATAAGTACAACTACAATTTCGTCACTGAACTAATAAAGTATGTAATAGTTATGCTAGTATGAGAGAAGTAGTACTACAATAATAGTCGTGTAGTAGTGGCAGTAAAACTAGGAGAAGTCTTTGCAGTAATAGTAATAGTAGTAACATTAATAACAAGAAATAAGTGGTAGCAGTAATAATAGCAATAGTACAAGTAGACATAGTATTTTTTTACATAAATTTTTTTTAAAAAAGAAGTATTACTTATTAATAATAGCAATAGTTCAAGTAGACATAGCAGTGTACAGAAAATATTAAAATTAATATTATAAGTATTACTTATTAATAATAACAATAGTACAAGTAGACATAACAGTGTACAGAAAATAGTAGAAAAACAGTATTACTTATTAATAATAACAATAGTACAAGTAGACATAACAGTGTACAGAAAATAGTAGAAAAACAGTATTACTTATGCGGTCTTTTGGGAGAGGACGGTGTCTTAGATATCTGGAGAGATTATTAACTAATGAGTGTATAGTCCCTCTAATTAAAAGTATATTAATGAACGTTAAAACAGAAATTATGAGGAGTGGACTGCCCACAAACAACTAATCTAAGAGCTACATAAATACACATGCTAGTAACATTAATAGTAAATCTTTGATTGCTACAAATTACTTTTATTTCTAATCAGCTAAGTAATAACTCGCCTTTATAACTGAAAACTGTAAATATTACGAGCATAACAAGAAAAATAATGATACAGACGAAGACGACTTACTAAGTTACTCTATCTTTTGAAACGAATTTTTAAAAGTCTAATTCAGACACAACATTTATTCAAAACTGTCTTAAACGGGATTTCACTGTAATCGGGATCTACCATCATAGAATAAAAGTCTGCTTCAACCGTTTTTTTTTTATGGTAAGCGGCACGGATTCTGCTCTTGGTAGAAAAGGTGTATGTCGTAATGCGGGTGACGTTCAACGCTGCTAACGACACTTGAAGTAGGTCAGAACTCCTTCGTGAAGTGACCCACTTAACCAGGCAAGACGACTATCACGCCCTCAGTTTCAAAAAGCCGGCCACTGAAAACTGGTTATTTTATTAGCCTCGTCTCTAGGTAAACCCTGATTACTAAATATTCATTATCCATTCTAAGAAGTAGAATAACAAGACAGGAAGAAGGTTGGAACATTTACAGCATTCCAAGAATATAAAGTATTCTATCTTAATTAAAACAAATTGGTATGTTCTAAGCGGTTATTCCAGAAGTGAACAATCCTAGGCCACGACCCTCGACTCTACGAGCAAATGGATGTGTTCAAGAGTCTGAATCCCGTATAAAAAGTGCTGACGAAACACAAATGTCTATTATACAATACTCAGTTGAAGTCCTCATAATGTAAGTCATAGAATCACACATCGATTTTGTGTGGACACTGTACAAGCCTTATGTACGATTTATGCGTTCGATATCAGGAATGTGGTGTTCGTATCTTCTATTCTTGAAGAACATCGCCTAATTGAAGTGAAGTATCCAGTTGGCTGCAGTGGTTTATATGCCGCAGGTTCAAATCGATTCGTTGAACGAGGTCAGGTAATAAGAACATCTAATCACTTTCAAACTATGGTGGCGGAGCATGTTAATCGTAGTTTTGAGTTCAAATTAAAAACTCTAATTAACAATGACTGGATAATTCAAGACATATGCACAGTAATGACGTGTCTGTTTCGGCTAAGTGTTCGGAAATTTTCGTTCAGAATGCATTCTGTTAAAAGTAAAGGGATCAGTGTACTGAATGACATGGTCCTCAGTGAAATTAATCCCATAAATATGTCTTTTATTCCAAGGCATTAATTATTTTTTCAAGTTAATGATTTTCTGAAATCGTTTTTCTGGGATTATTAAGTATATTGGGGAAAAAAACATAGCGATTTTCTTTTATCATGCTTTAAACTTGTTGAGCATCGGAGTCTGGTAGTTCTGGGATGACGTTGATGTCATTGATAGTTTTAGCAACTATTAATACTGGGTGGGGTACTGATTCGGAATTGGGTACAGAGGTGATGTCGTCCTCTATAACAATGGTAGCAACCACTTAACAAGGCATTCCTTATATGCCTTCATCCAAATTAGTATGAAAAAGTTTCAACTTGGATCCAATCTGAATTCTGAAATTCCACCTGATCAGTTTTTTAATGGCATCATTAGATCCTTGCCACAATACTTCTATCTTTGTTTTTGGCGAAGCGGTAATAGCAACAACCGTCATGTACTGACTATGATGTTAGACCATTTTGTCTTACGATTGTACAGATGTGCTTGTCTGGCCTTACTTTCGGCGTACATTTTCGGCTGCTATTTGATATGAAGTGTCAATACGGCTAGCAAGTTCAATCGCATGCTGAAACTCACTTTTTATGGATTTGGATGGTCCCCCCTCTGTCCTATATTCTCATAATATAGACATGAGTCTGCTAATGGTTCTACTATACAAAAGTTCCAAAGGTGACAAAAGTGTTGAGCCTTGTTGTTCTTCACATAATGCAAACAGAAGTGCTGGAAAACATATATCCCAATCACATGATCTTTCTACACTAATTTCTTCAATGACTTGGTATTTGCAATGTTCAGATTCTCTACTAACCCATTACACATAGGATGGTAAGGAATGGCTCTGAACTGATTTACTCTTAGAAGTTGGTTAATCTCTTTCATTAACTCACTTGTGAATTGTGTCCCCTTATTGGACAAGATATCTTCTGGAAATCCTACAAGTGAACAAATGGTAAACAGCACATTCGCCACCAATGCGGTACTAATAGAATGAACATCAACTGCTTCAGGGTATTGCATAGCAGAATGAATGTTGGTGAGAATCTAGCAATGACCTCGACCCTATGAGGACATGAATTCTCACAGCATTGGAGACAAAATGTTGAGTGACGTCACAACGTATAATGAGATAAAGCAAAATAAAATTATTCCAATTATGAATGCACATTGGTAAAACACAAATATAGTTACTCTAATTTTGAATGCACATTGGTTAAGCAAAAATATAATTATTCCAGTCAAGAATGAATCTCACAATCACAATCACAATCACTGTTATTTACGTAATGCTATTACAGAGACAAATAAATGTACAACAATACTATACACGTACCTGCAGTTGTCATCATCTGTATTAATGTTTTGAATCCCAAAATTCATTAAATCTATACAGTAATCCAGCCCTGGGCAATCCAGGTCTCCTTTGGTCAACGTGAATGTTGACACTGCAAAAAGCACGAGTTACTGAAATTATTTCTCTTTTTGACTAATTGTACAATTGCATGTACAATTTACAGTATGTACGTTTTCGTCCTTTATCACAAACTTTATAATAAACTAAACAAAATTACTATGTACATTGTCTTATTTGGATCATTTGAAATGCTTTCAAGGATTTAATTAAATTATCAAATTTTGGTTCGAGAATGGTGGGAGCCTGGTAGAAGGATGGATTGCATTGTGTACTCACTTAAATCATAATAACAGATTATGCAGTTGTACTAATAAGCTTGGCTGCCTTAAAATTGGAAGTAAACAACTTGGTGGAAAATGTTCTAGAAAGTTGCTGATACAACCCAAACCAGTTCGAACTGGATGAGTAGTTTTTATTCTGACTAATAATCTTACACTTGTTCATAACAAACTCATCCAATGGATTTGGACTGGATGGACAGCCGCCATCTTTGAAAAGTTCATGTGCATTGAGTTTAATTATTTCTCTTAAACACCGCTTTCATTTCCATAATTATATCCATGAATTTGGTTATATACATTTTTATTGAATGCTTATGTCTATGCTAGGATAAACTGAACAATTGTCCAACATTAATTGAACATTGTTGTGAAGTGATGTAAATGTCAACACTCTTTTGATTATATTCATATGTGGTACTTGATTGTTGATTTAATACATTAATGGTTATTTTTTTACCTTCTTACACATATTCATTACCATATGTTCGAGAAGAAAGTAGATGGAGGGGGGGGGCTCGATAATACAGATTAAAAGACGGATTTATATTCTCTTTTGGTAAGAAGCTTTCCACCTATGGAAATATCGTTTGTCTTTAATGCTGTGTAGGGAGAAAACGTTTACTGCGCCCGCATATCCTCCAAGTGAGAGAGACGAGTGGTGTCTTCTGAGAATTATTAATAACATAAAGTAAGCTTCTCAACATTTGTATTTAGTTATGGGTGATTAAATACTAATTTTGATCATAATTATTAACTAGTGTGGCGTAGGCGTCACAAAGTGTTTCTTAGATTGCAGTCAAACAAATAGTACGAGTAGAGAATAAGGGAGACATTTTGATTGTCCTACCGTAAAGGACAGACAAAGAAAGCTAGAAACAGACAAATACATAAATAGGAGAATGTCAACTGTATGCAAGCTGTAAATCAGGAAGAAATAAATAGATAAAGACAACCGTGAAGCAACAAATAAAATTATCGTGGTGATGGACAGACGGAATAAGAAGAAAAAGTGCATTCATGTAGCATTGAAACCTACCTGCAATAGCGAACAGTAACGTATCCACAGTAGACATTTGTGTATTGTTAAAGCTTCGTAACAGCTCGGATTATTCACAGATCAGATTTGGCCCGGATGTCGCATATGCATCATGCATGACCATAGAATTGCACAGTAATGACAGGAGCAAATATGGCAGTTCTGTATTCTGTCTATCAAACACTGGTTGATTTAAGTCTTGGCTCGTTTGTAAGTTTTCCTTTAAGCTTTTGTTCTGATATGCGCGGCGAGTCAGGATCATAAGTGACTGTTAGCAAGGGAAAAAAGCTTATCATGTGCCTCTACCCGTGAAGAAATAGGATCTGCACGACACTGGACACGGACTTTGTAGATTTGACGTAAAATGATAACACGAAACATTTGACTATGGGCGACATTCCATTTCAATTTGTTTCTGTAGAAAGAAATGTCTGTGATATCTTTCCTTGTGTTAACTCTAAGCAGGGGATATTTGGCTTTACACTAGGACTGAACGATTTTGTTATTTAAACTACTGAGAGAGGCCTCACATTTAACAGTTTCTTTTCGTGATAAAATATTTATGCGAAGTGTGTTGTTTATAATTTATTCCGTTTATATCTTTGCGCGTGACAGGAGTTACAAATCAGTCTATTTATTCTCGTTTAAGACAAGAATTTGTTTAGGACAAGAATTTGGTGCCAGAACGAAATTAAGAAGTCTTACTCGGCACAGACTACTCAATCTTACCAGCGTCAGACTTTCAATATAAGATACCACGCCAACATCAACCTCAACATTGCGCACAACATTCTGTGTTATCGAAATTATTATTTCTGTTGTTCTTTCGTCCTTTCATCCTAGTTGATGTTGGTTTATGGTATATTTTAAGTTATGTTCCCATTGTTCTTTGGTCCTTATAGCTTAGATGACTGTACTCTGTAAGGCCGTCGACTCGTTTGAGCATCATCTACATTCCTATTGCTTTCATGTGTTCTTCACCTTCGGGAGACAATCTATAAGACTTGTGTGAAGTGTAAGTGGACCGTGACAATGAGCAGGTAATGTTTATTCTTAGTGGACACAAACACCACGCACTGACCCAGTAACATACAACAGACACGTAATGTTACGTTCAGACTGCATTATGAAAGGATGTACACGCCCTATTACGCTAACGCTGAGTTCAAGTGCACTTTATTATTTTGTCTTGACTGAGTAAATATGTATTTTCTTATCTGTATGCCATAACTGAGTTATTTTGTTCTGTCTCAGCAGAATTCATACGTAGTCCATTTTAAGTCTTTAGTGAGACCTAAACTGGTAAACTAAATTCGTATTCAATCAATAAATGCATGTGTACTATAATGCCATGCATTAACTGAGTACATATGTCCAGAGTACTGGGCCTTAGTAAGTACTTATACGCTGCATCAACATGCCATAACAGAGTACGGGGTGTACTATATTATGGTGCCATTAATGAGTGCACGTGCACGGCATTATTAAGACGCAGCTGAATACGTATGCACTAAATTATGATGTCATAACTGAGTCAACTGAATACGCATGCACTAAATTATGATGTCATAAGTGAGTCAGCTGAATTTAATGTTCGTTTCCTTTCTCATCTGACAATACCACTTACTGTAAGTTAAACATTCAAACATTTGAAGTTCAAATGAACTCCGCCCACCAAGCAAATCCACTTTGAATAAATGTTATACCGTTCCAGTAACACAGATCTGCTGAAAGGGTCAACACAGCAGACTGCCGCTTATGGATCGCGAACCACACACGACATTGTTTTATACAAGTTGTTTAGAAACTCGACGGCTAAAGTAAATTCTCAAAATGACCTCGTCGAAATGAAATTGACAGTGCAACACTGTCAGAAAACATTTACTGACCTTGTCTTCTCGTTCATATTAGTAATGTTCGTCACTACAAAGACATTTTAGGTCAATTACGCCATTAAATGATCACGTGATATGCTCAGGGGTTTAAAAGCGGTGAACAATAAGAGTCAGATTACTGACTGTACAAGGCTTCAAACCAGTTACACATACGTGAGGGAGTTGCATACAAATCAGTTAATTGTAAGCGATGTAATCACTTGTAAGCGTGGGAGTTGCATACAATTCAGTTAATTGTAAGCGATGTAATCACGTGTAAGTGAGGGAGTTGCATACAATTCAGTTAAGTTAATTGTAAGCGATATAATCACTTGTAAGCGAGGGAGTTGCATACAATTCAATTAATTGTAATCGATGTAATCACGTGTAAGCGAGGGAGTTGCATACAATTCAGTTAAGTTAATTGTAAGCGATATAATCACTTGTAAGTGAAGTAGTTGCACACAAGTCTGTTAATTGTAAGCGATGTAATCACTTGTAAGTGAGGTAGTTGCACACAATTCTGTTAATTGTAAGCGATGTAATCACTTGTAAGTGAGGTAGTTGCACACAATTCTGTTAATTGTAAGCGATGTAATCACATGTTATGTGGGACAATGAACTCTCTGAGAACAAAGCAGTGTTCAGTCATATTGAAATGAAATACGTCATCTGATTTTGTTTTAAAAGGACGAGCTTGTGTGTGTGTGTGTGTGTGTGTGTGTGTGTGTGTGTGTGTGTGTGTGTGTGTGTGTGTGTGAGACGAACAGATAGAAGCTATGGTCTAAGTACGTTAGGCTCAAATATCGTTGCTTAGTGTCAACGCGTAACTTGCCCTGCTAAATATAGTCAGATCCAGTCATGCGTTCTGTTTGGCATTGCTTTCAATGGTAGTAAAGGTAAAACATAAAACTGTTGGATGGTAGCGTCATTTACAATGAACATTAGTTGTGCAGGTAGATGAAATAGATATCAGTTTGAAATAGTAGTATGAAAGGAAAGATTATTCTTTCACATAAAGTTCACATGTTGCGATGGAGTTGTCTCTCATTATGGAGACAGTTCAGCAAAGCGAAAAATTCGAATTAATCTTGACTTACCAATAAAGAAAGTTAAATGTCGGTAAATGACTGTTCAATAATAAATAAACAAATTTTAAATGAAATGTATTTTTTTATTGTAAATGTAAATGCATTATCCACATCACACTAAAAATGCATTTTACTCGAAATGTCAGCATCACTCCTTGTGCGCAGTGAAAATACACAGAAAGGATGTTATTTTTTAAAACGCAGTGAAAATACAGAGAAGGATAGTTACCTCAAGAACGCAATGAAAATACACAGAAAGGGTGTTATTTTTTAAACATCATCCTACTCGTCTCCCTTCGTTATCAAAAAAAAAAAATCTTTTTTTTTGCATTTTCACCCCAAAAGATTATCAATTCAATATTCACTCAGTCGTTCAGCAAAAGAAACACTCAAGTGGTTTCAAACATTCCACCACAACACCAGGATTTACCTGTTTTCATATTGCAGTTGTATTTATTGCAGAGAAACCAATGATGCTCAAAGTTGTCTCAAAGTGCAGACTAAAACAAAATATTTAATTTAAACAGATATTTTCCTTCAAGGTGATATAATTGTATTCTTTTCTTCTGAAAGTAATAAATAATCACAGAATTGTTGTCATAGAAACAGCAATCATATAATCGTATCATATTAACATGATTAACACTTTAATTTGTCTAACCTCACATTTCATCACATCAGCAATTACATACGTGTTGTCGAGTTACATTTGCACTTATTGCATAAACTAATGCAAGAGTTAAATGATACATAGATTTAATTTAAAGCAATATTTGCCTCAAAGCCGATACACTTTTATTCTTTTACTCATGAAAGTAATAAATAAGCAGAATATTACTCTTATAAAAACAACAACCAAACAAAATGAAATCATATTATCATGTTAAAATGATAAAACTTCAACAGTTTACATTCAAGTGCGTCTGGGTATAAAAGATGTGCTGGTGTTATGGTCTTTGATTTCATTTGTTTACTGATAAAATGATGACACAATGATGAAGACAGTGGTATGGTATAAGATACAGGCTGGACTTCATTTGTTTACAGATAAAATGATGACACAATGATGAAGACAGTGGCTGGTATAAGATACAGGCTGGACTTCATTTGTTTACAGATAAAATGATGACACAATTGATGAAGACAGTGGCTGGTATATGATACAGGCTGGACTTCATTTGTTTACAGATAAAATGATGACACAATGATGAAGACGGTGGTTGGTATAAGATACAGGCTGGACTTCATTTGTTTACAGATAAAATGATGACACAATGATGAAGACAGTGGTTGGCATAAGGTACAGGCTGGACTTCAGTACACTACCACTGCCGCTCAAATCTGCAAATAAACGAAAACTCAAGTTACAAGATTCCTCATCTGTACAGACACCCAAACTGGCAAAATGCATGCATACTGCTGCTTCATTACTTTGATTAAATCTGTGATCGGTCAGCTAAAATAATAAAAGTAAAATAATTAATCTGCATGTGCATACAGAAAGAGAACCAATTGCTTACGAAAATAAATTGCTAGTAAGATTTTAATGGTATCGTTATAAAGAATTAAACAAATATATTTATAGAAACGTGCATCCAGTTCAAATAACAATAGAAACTTTAACCTCCAAAGGTAAATGCATACTGAAGAAAAAACATTATCGCACACTACACTACACAATGTTTTGGCATTACTCTTTCTTGTTTTCAGCTATTTACGTGAGTTAAAGTGTACAGAGAAAGGAAAATGACAGACGTGCAAAGGCACATTTAATAAACTTCAGTCAATATCGTGTTCCTTTTGGTAAGTGTCAGGGAGTCATGGGCAAATTATGCCTATTTTAGTAACTAACTTGGGAATTTATGCCTATTTTAGTAATTACCATGGGCAACTTATGTCTGTTTTAGTAACTAACATGGGCAACTTATGTCTGTTTTAGTAATTAACATGGGCAAATTATGCCTGTTTAATTAATTAACATGGGTAAATTATGCCTGTTTTAGTAACTAAAACTTTATCTTTATTCATTTACTATCTTCTTCGATGTTTTCATTATGTGTTATACATTTCTTTACATTGCGACCGGGTGATGTAATGCATTTAAATCCTCATGCTGAGAAAGGGTCTTTAAACAAAGGCTAGTAAGTAACAGTAAGGAATAAACATATTTCTTTCTTTTTCAATAAAATATAAGAATCTCAAGACATCACAGGATAAAATTTGATATAAATTAACGAAATATCAAGATAGAAAGACAATAATATTTTTTGCATTTATCCTACACAGTACAACATATTTATGAAAATGACATATTGTCTGATATTACAGAGGCAGAGGCGTGAGTATTTTCCTTGGAATACATCACTGGTCCTTAAATCTTTGCTTCTGATGTCAGCACGGAATGTCTGCCAATTTATTATATTAATGTTGACGCTGCCATAGAGCAAGTCTCTCTCTTAATATAAATAATGTTACTTTGTGCTATCA